>CASHTC010001118.1:255405-260405 GCA_949357725.1 Hyperoplus immaculatus
GATCATGAGGAGATATTCACTCAGTACAGACAGGTAGTGGATCATGAGGAGGTATTCACTCAGTACAGACAGGTAGTGGATCATGAGGAGGTATTCACTCAGTACAGACAGGTAGTGGATCATGAGGAGGTATTCACTCAGTACAGACAGGTAGTGGATCATGAGGAGATATTCACTCAGTACAGACAGGTAGTGGATCATGAGGAGATATTCACTCAGTACAGACAGGTAGTGGATCATGAGGAGATATTCACACAGTACAGACAGGTAGTGGATCATGAGGAGATATTCACTCAGTACAGACAGGTAGTGGATCATGAGGAGATATTCACTCAGTACAGACAGGTAGTGGATCATGAGGAGATATTAACTCAGTACAGACAGGTAGTGGATCATGAGGAGATATTCACTCAGTACAGACAGGTAGTGGATCATGAGGAGATATTCACTCAGTACAGACAGGTAGTGGATCATGAGGAGATATTCACTGATTTAGACAACAAGCGTTCTCCAGAATCACTGACTACACCTTTAATCCATGAATATCTGAAAGCAAGAAAAGTGGGCATCATTGAAACAAATCAAACAAACTAATAATAATAATAATAATAATAATAATAATAATAATAATAATAATAATAATAATAATAATAATAATAATAATGCTAGATGGAGAATACAAATAATCCCCCCAAAATTACATGTTAATAATTACATCTCCAACTGCACTGTGGGCCAGAGATAAACGCCATTTTGGTTCTGATGTTTGTCTTGCGTATTTAAGAACTGACAATAGAAGACTTTGACCTGATGTTTGTGTCCTTTTACTAAATCAGGTTTTTATTTTACTTGAATTGTCTGTAAGCGCTATTCTCAGTCTTTTATTCCGTCTGCTGTCAGGCTGTTAAACCTGGACAGCAGTGTCTGGACATGATTTTTGTTGCTGTACCATTTGGGTATCAGTGTCGTTGTTAGGTACCTTACTTATTTATTTATTTATTCACTTGGATCTGATGTTTTTTATTCTATTAACTGTGCAGGCCTACTCATGCCCAGCCATTGTGTCTCTCTGACATATCCTCTGTCCTGTTTATTGTTTTTTATTCGCTGTATACTGTCTGTTATGTGTTGCTTAGTGTGTGTAGGAATGCTGAACTGAATTGCCCTCTGGGATAAATAAAGTTGTTTGATTGATTGTAAATAAACTTTTAAATGATTTTCCATCAGGGCAGGTTGGTGCTGGAGGGTAACCATGGTGAGACAGCAACGCAGAGCAGACAGGTGATGGACACAGTAATGATCAAAAATGTATTATATAACAAATAATATCATCGACTATATTATTCTACACACAGTATACAGTATTTAGAGTACTTTTTAAAACTGTTATTGTTTTGCCAAATGTGCATATTTATTCAAACATTTCTGACGAAATTTGTAACACAAAAGTTTTAGTTTTAATGTCCGTAAACAACAGGTTGTTAAACCTGCAGTGTCTCAATTTACCCTGCGTTCCAAATCTCCTCCTCTTTCTTTCTCCTCTCCTACATTCTACATCTGACCATAAAAATAATCTAGTTAGGATGCAGTAGGCATACTATACATCAGGTCGGCAATACGTCATCTGGACTGAACTCTCGTGACCACGCCCCCTTTGGGGGGAAAACAATACGGCTTACTCCATAGACATAGACAGCGCGATCATTCAAAATAAGCCGTTATAGCTCAAATCTGCAATGTCCTGAGCTGTTGAGTGGTTTACATGGTAAAAAACAAACATCATGGTTTTATTCCTTCGCCATGCCCCCAAAAATTCCCCTAAATAAGGTCTGTATGACAGCAGGAAGCTCCCGGCTTCCCCCGTGCTCTGCATTTCAGTGGGAGTTTGCTATCGTAATGAGCCGTTAAAACAGTTGGTACAGTCTAGTCAAGGCATAGCGCTATACTATTAACATAGTAAGCATTATTACAGACAACAAAACTTAAAATAACAATTATTTCACGTCTAATCAGCTTACATAGAGACTCAGTGAGGTGAAGATATATATCAGGGCATGATATCTCTGGCCAATGGGTCGGATCATTGCGCCAGCTTGATGCTGAGAGACTAAACACACATGGTTTTAGGTTGACCAAATGAATCATTTATAAGTGTCTTTAACGTTATCCAGCCAGCAGAGTTGTTGC
Source organism: Hyperoplus immaculatus (assembly GCA_949357725.1). Taxonomy (NCBI): domain Eukaryota; kingdom Metazoa; phylum Chordata; class Actinopteri; order Uranoscopiformes; family Ammodytidae; genus Hyperoplus; species Hyperoplus immaculatus. The sequence goes on from CASHTC010001118.1 coordinate 257,593, forward strand.
AAAGGATTTTGGCATTGTGTCAGTCGGTCAAATTTTAACTTATTTACCTCTGATCGTTTTCTTTTTGTGCTGTTTTGGACCGCGGTTTTGCATTATAGTCAATGGCACGTTCGGTTTGTTTTCCCCCCAAAGGGGGCGTGGCCTGATTGCCTACCTGATGTATTGGGACATACTTTACTCTCTTATTTCATCATAACATGGCTCCTTGATCTTGCCTCTTGCTTTTATATCCGTCTCATCCCCGTTTGTTTTCATACGGAGGCTTCGTCGATGTGACGTCACTTCCGGTGCGCACTGGATTGTGGGTCAGAATCGCCCCAAATAGGATGCAGTTTTCAACACTAAAAATCTCGTCCAGTTGTAGTAGGACATCCGGGTATTTCTAACCATACTAAATCTGGCCACAAGAATCAGGACATCCTAAATCTTTTTTCCACCAAACTAAATAGTTGAAAGTATGCGATTCGGAGCGCAGGGTGTATAAATCAATTAATTTCTTCTTCTCTCTGTTCTTTAGGAGTATGTTACCTGCTGCAGTTCCCAACGTACCGAGGAAGCCGCCTCCCAGTCCCCAGGTAAACTGAAGGCCATACTCTTTATTTTTATTTTTTTTTTTAAACAATTTTTTTTTTGGTGATAAGCATGAATAAACAAACAGAGTTCAATATACAGGTCACCGTTTTTAAAATTTTTCGTAGCCCCCCCATCCCCTCGCCCTCAGAAAAAACCGAAAACAACAACAAAACATCTAAAGACAGTACATTAATAGACCAAAAAATAATAATAATAAATCGTAATAATTGCTAAATTAAAGGTGCAGTGTGTAATATGACATCATCAAGAAAGTTCTACAAAGTTCTAGAAAGCAACGCTCCCTGGGTAACCCCAACCCTTTAGAATAATAACAGAAGCTACAGTGGCCTTCAAGGACAAGAACAATTAAAAATTTTAAACAATGCACCTGATGATATTCCAACTATGACACTTTCAAGATGGCGGCACTAGGCCTTGGTCCAAAATATGCCGAAATATGGACATATATGAGACCCTTTCTAAGGGGAAAAAAAATAATTCAAATTTTTTTTTCAGCTATTATGCACTAAATTAAATGTACTTATGGATATTATAATTACTTTCTACAAAATCTGCTCGGAAATAAAACCCAAAATTCTACACACTGCAGCTTTAAATGAGACGAAAAAAAGGGAAAAAAAATACGGACTATTACAAATTCAGTCAGCAGGAAGAACAGTTAAAGGGAAAATACCTCATCCACCATAATACCCTTTGGGTCGCACTATATCCCCGTGTATTTCTTCAACATTGTCCCTTTCGCGGGGACGTTTCTTTGACGTCTTTGGCGAGAGGAAGAGCTCGTGCGGACTACAGCCCGAGCACCTACTGATCTGTTTCTACCAGACTGAATAGCAGGGAAGGATGTGGTATTGGAACGCATTTATTTATGGCTGCGTTCCAGTCCCCATAGTATCTACAATTTTTTTTTTTTTTTTTTTTTTTTTTTAAAGAAATTTTTTTGGCATTTTCAAGCTTTATGAGACAGTACAGAGTTGAAATGGGGAGAGAGAGAGAGAGAGAGAGAGAGAGAGAGAGGGGGGATGACCTGCAGTAAAGTTCCACGGGTCGGATTCGAACCTGCGACCACTGCAACGAAGGCCGGAGCTAATATGGTACACGCTCTATCCACTACACCACTGGAGCGCCCCTACTGACTATTTAGCTTGGTAGAAAAAAAAGATTTAGGATGTCCCGATTCTTGTGGTCAGATTTAGGATGGGTAGAAAACGGATGTCCTCTAGAAGCTATTTGTTTACGTTTAGGTTTCAGACAGAAAGTGGGTGGAGTCAGTGACAGGAAGTTGCAGCTCAAACACCACAGAAGAAGAGACGGAGACAAAGAGAGCCAGAATGGACGGGTAAGAAGTGTGTGTGTGTGTGTGTGTGTCTGTCTGTGTGCGTGTCAGTGTTTGTGTTTGTGTGTGTGTGTGTTTGTCTGTGTGTGTGTGTCCGCTCAGGGACTGTTCATTTGAGCCTACATTATGTTGGTCTCACGTATTAATCACACACACCTATGAAAACTGCAGACGTTTGTTAACAGGACTAACATACAGCTCTGGAAAAAATTGAGAGACCACTCCAAATGTTCAGTGTCTCTCGTTTTACTCTTTAGAGGCATAATGTTTGAGTAGAATGAACATTTTGGTTTTATTCTATAAACTACTGACAACATTTCTACCAAATTCACAAAAAAAATATTGTCATTAAACCTGCAGTGTGTAGAATTTTGGGTTTTATTTCCTAGCTTTTATTGTCATTAAGAGCATTGTAATGTAGAGATGAAGATTGAAGAAAAATCCGGACTGGTCTCTTAATGTTTTCCAGAGCTATATATGTTGTGAGATTACAACACTAGACGTGTGTACAATAGTTTAAGACCTACTTCACCGGTGGGAATATGAAGGTGTATTGAACTCTGAGATCCTATGTAGTATAAATGTGCAAACATTTTAGAAATCGGTTCATCCTAGCCTGAGAAAAGGCAGAAAGAATGTTTTATGGTCTCACTGTCTAACCCTACATTTTCCCATGCGTGACATCACACTAGTAAAAATGTAGGGTTAGGATTAACAGGACAGCTGGGCCAAGGGAAGACTGAGGGAAGACTGAGGGAAGAAAAACCTCATTCATTATATTATAATAGTGATTTTATAATGATAGAACGCCGGCTCCGTATGGTTGAAGTATTCCTTTAAACTGACCTTTCCCCACAGACCTGAGGAGGCTGCAGCCAATAGG
>CASHTC010001118.1:275405-277905 GCA_949357725.1 Hyperoplus immaculatus
GTGTGTGTCTTTCAGTATGTGTGTGTGTGTGTGTGTGTGTGTGTGTGTGTGTGTGTGTCTTTCAGTATGTGTGTGTGTGTGTGTCTCAGTCTTTGTATGTTTGTGTCTCAGTGTGTGTGTGTGTGTGTGTGTGTGTGTGTGTGTGTGTGTGTGTCTCTCTCTCTCAGTTTTGTGTGTCTCTGTTTGTCTGTGTGTGTGTGTCAGTGTGTATGTGTGTCTCAGTGTTTGTTTGTGTGTGTCTCAGTGTGTGTGAGTGTGTGTGTGTGTCTCAGTGTTTGTTTGTGTTTCTCAGTGTGTTTGTCTCAGTGTGTGTGTGTGTCTCTCTGTTTGTGTGTGTGTGTGTGTTTCAGTGCGTGTGTGTGTGTGTGTGTCTCAGTGTGTGTGTGTCTCTCTGTTTGTGTGTGTGTGTGTTTCAGTGCGTGTGTGTGTGTGTGTGTGTGAGTGTGTGTGTGTGTGTGTGTGTGTGTGAGTGTGTGTGTGTGTGTGTGAGTGTGTGTGTGTGTGTGTCTCTTAGTATTTCAGTGTGAGTGTGTGTGTGTGTGTGTGTGTGTGTGTGTGTCTCTTAGTATTTCAGTGTGAGTGTGTGTGTCTCAGTGTGTGTGTGTGTGTGTGTGTGTGTGTGTGTGTGTGTGTGTGACCTCCCTCTAAGTGAATATTGAACCTTTGCAGCTGGTTTTCATTTTGTTTTTTGACCTTTTTAAAGTCTGAAGCTTTTTACCTGCTGCGACTCTCAATCACATCTGAAACGTTTCAAATCTGTCTGTCTGTCTGTCTGTCTGTCTGTCTGTCTGTCTGTCTGTCTACTTATCTATCTATGTATCTATCTCTATCTAAAGCTATAGTGCGTAACTTCTGTCATCCCCCCATGAGGAATTCTGAGTAATTACAACAACACTGTCGGTGCATCTACATGAGGTAAAGCCTTCAGTGATGGTACATGGATTTTATACCTTCTGCTGTCCGTCCAGGTTTTTTTTCTTAGCAGTAGAATCAACAACTGAAACATTTCTTGGGCTCTTCTTGGGATTTTTCTGAGCTCCTGCACCAGTGTCAGGGGGGAGAGGGGGCAGGGGGGGGGGCAGGGGAGGGCAGGGGGGGGGGGCACCAGTTTGTAAACGCTGCCATACTGAGAATTACAGAGAGAGTTTTGTGGAGCTGATAATAGGCTTAATCAACTTTGTGTCAACTCGTTTGGCTGATGGCTTGAATGTAACAGACATTTATTCATATGAAAAGTTACGCACTATGGGAGCGCCCTTAGCTCAGTTGATAGGGCGTACCCCCCCCCCCCCCATGGGCCTCGGCCAGCAGCGGACCCGGGTTTGATTCCAGCCCGCGGTCGTTCTCTGCATGTCACTCCCCTCTCTGCCCCATTTCAACTCTGTCTCTACACTGTCAATAAAGCATAAAAATGCCAAAAAAAAATCTTTAGAAAAGTTACGCACTATAGCTTTATAATCGTACTTTTCTCTCCCATCACATTCATGTTTTCCAGGTGAGCTGTCTCTTTGTTTCCGTCTCACTGACTGAGATTAAATATCGACTGTTGCTGACCCAAGATCAGCTACTGTCTGCCTCTGTGTGTGTGTGTGTGTGTGTGTTTCACTGTGTGTGTGTGTGTGTGTGTGTGTGTTTCACTGTGTGTGTGTGTGTCTGTGTGTGTGTGTGTGTGTGTGTGTGTGTGTGTGTGTGGTCAAAGTGAAGGATCAATAATACGCCGGAGCCTCACAGTCACAGTCAGCGCAAACTTACTTTATCAATAAAAATACTAATCGCAAGACAGCCAATCACACTAGACTGTGTGTGTGTGTGTGTGTGTGTGTGTGTGTGTGTGTGTGTGTGTGTGTGTGTGTGTGTGTGTGTGTGTGTGTGCGAGCTTGCGTGCGTGCGTACAGACGAGTGACTAAGTGAAAGAGTGTGTGTTTTTGTGTATGTATTACTGTGTGTGTGTGTCTGTGTGTTACTGTCTGTGTGTGTGTGTGTGTGTCTCTCAGTGTGTGTGTGTGTCTCAGCGTGTGTGTGTCTCAGTGTGTGTGTGTCTCAGTGTGTGTGCGTGTCTCAGCGTGTGTGTGTGTGTCTCAGCGTGTGCGTGTGTGTCTCAGCGTGTGTGTGTGTGTGTCTCAGCGTGTGTGTGTGTGTGTCTCAGCGTGTGTGTGTGTGTCTCAGCGTGTGTGTGTGTGTCTCAGCGCGTGTGTGTGTGTCTCAGCGTGTGTGTGTGTGTCTCAGCGTGTGTGTGCGTGTCTCAGCGTGTGTGTCCCTCAGTGTGTGTGTGTGTGTGTCTCAGCGTGTGTGTGTGTGTCTCAGCGTGTGCGTGTGTGTCTCAGCGTGTGTGTGTGTGTGTCTCAGCGTGTGTGTGTGTGTGTCTCAGCGTGTGTGTGTGTGTCTCAGCGCGTGTGTGTGTGTCTCAGCGCGTGTGTGTGTGTCTCAGCGCGTGTGTGTGTGTCTCAGCGTGTGCGTGTGTGTCTCAGCGTGTGTGTGTGTGTGTCTCAGCGTGTGTGTG
>CASHTC010001119.1:0-17500 GCA_949357725.1 Hyperoplus immaculatus
GAGGCTAGGGCCAGCGGGTGGCTAGCTGTCACTCAAGAAGCCGCGCCCCTAATCATTCATACATTTTAACCTCCAATAGAATAGAAACTAGCCTGGTACAAAATAAATTCCCCCCCTCAGTGTTGTCATGGAGATATGACCTAAACATACGGACTAGAATGTTTTTTTGCACAAGGCCTTAAATAGATTGAATAATGCTGTGAAAAACGACCTATGGGAGTCAATGAGAAATTGAGAAATTGTTCAGTTTTGAATCCTGCCCCTAGTGGCAACTCTGTGAACTGCATGTTGTGTCACTTCTGCATTGGATGCTGGTAGAACTGGCTGTGGTTGGGACTTGGTTGCACCCCTCTCTTTTTCGTTGTTTTTTCTCTTTACCGCAACTTACTTTATTAGGGTTGACTCAACTCATATCCCAGGCAGTTATGTATTCTCAGTATTTTTGCATCACCTCTTTCTGCGACTGGGAGCATTTTTGTGTGAGACCTTCTGCTTAAACCTAAATCTGCATCTTCTTTTACTCAGTGGTTATAGTCGGATGAAAATATGGAAAAAGAACACGTTGAGCTTGTTCAATATTGATTCTGAGGTCTAGAAGCCATAAGGTATAATATTGCTAATATCGCCACGGTAAGCTGTAGTGATTTCACTGTGAAGGCCAGCTGTGTGTGTGTGTGTGTGTGTGTGTGTGTGTGTGTGTGTGTGTGTGTGTGTGTGTGTGTGTGTGTGTGTGTGTGTGTGTGTGCGTGCGTGCGTGTGTGTGCATTGCTGAAAGGGGGATATGATATACTGTGCTGTGGCAAGTGCTTCCTGACAGTTAATTCCCCCTCCTCCCCCCTCCCTCCCCAGTGTTTACAGTCATAAATGGATTACGGTCCATGGGTTAGCTCCATGTTAAGCCTGCATACACACACATGTCTGTTCCTCTTTTGATGGGAAAGGGTGGCGCGATACTATATAGCACCATCACCAGTGTAGCCTCTGGTTCAACATTAGTATAGCGCTAATCGCGTTAGGATCGACCATTGGTAGCACCCGGGCTTTGACCTTGTGCTGCATTGCATTGACTGTGAATGCTGGTTGAGGGTACGGTATTAGCCAAGATGAGCCCTCGTAAAAAAAAAAGGGCTAACGGTGTTGTTGGTGCATTAAGGAAAGTGCTAATATGTGGTAGGCTATAATCGTGTAAGGATGGTTTTGGTAGACTGTTTGCAAGTTATAGGCTGTGGTTGTGGGGGCCGCATGTTTTCAATGCTGGCGGGTCAGTGTGATGTACATACACACACACACACACACACACACACACACACACACACACACACACACACACACACACACACACACACACACACACATACACAAACATACACACACACACACACTTGTAATGCGCTAATATACATTAGAATTAAGATCACAGTGGCCTCTGAAATCAAAACACCAGAATTAGCCGTCAAAATGAGAACAATGCTGCTGAAGAGAGAGCCGGAAAGAATGGGGGGATTGCAGAGGGGTGGGTGTGTGTGTGTGTGTGTGTGTGTGTGTTGGATATATCATGAACGTGATGTTTCTTTTCATAGTCGCGGGGGATGAGGTCGCACACAAATTATTCCCCCCCGACATAAGTCCGGGGGAAATGAAGCTTGCTCTTTTCAACAGGGAGGATAATTAGCCGGGTTTGACAGTCCCATCCCTCCATTTGTGACTCTGATATTTTTCTTCTCTCTTCTTCCATAATCCCTCCTTTTGAGGGGTGTTCGAGTGACAGGATTGATTTTTTTTTTTGTCCTCCTAGAATTATTCCAGCAATTAGACCATAGGCTACAATAATACCCATTGACTACTTGTAATTAGCAAGCATTTCAGATGATGCCAGAGAAAGTGAGAGCCCTTAATTTTGACCTTGACAGAGCGGACTGAGAGGTGATACGACTTGTTTGGGCTCACGGCGGATTTGCGTGTCTCCTGTTATCTGTAGACACCAGGGGAGTCAAGTTAGGATGAGTAAGCAGTGTGCCCTCAAAGTGTGCCTGCACCACCCTTCATATAAAGAGCCCATTCAGCATTAATGCAGCCGCACGCACTTCCCAAAAGAGTGTGGCGTTGAAGGCTGTAACTAAAACCAGGGGCCCTGTGTGTGTGTGTGTGTGTGTGTGTGTGCGCGCGCGTGTGTGTGTGTGTGTGCGCGTGTGTGCGTGTGTGTGTGTGTCTTTGAAAAGTTATACATCGCTAAACTTGTTGTCGACTGTCTGTTGTCGATGGTTATCACAACTGATGGTGCCCTTCTCTGTCAGGCCGTGACCCCCTTACTCCCACTGAATTATCATCTGTCAGAGAGAGAGAGAGGGAGAGAGGGAGGGAGAGAGAGAGAGAGGGAGGGAGAGATGGAGGGAGAGAGAGAGGGAGGGAGAGAGGGGGAGGGAGGGGGAGTGAGGGAGAGTGAAGGAGATACAGAGATAGTAAGAGAGATGGATAGGGAGAGAGAGGGAGGGAGAGATAGAGGGAGAGAGAGAGAGAGAGAGAGGGGGAGAGGAAGAAGGAGAGAGGGGACGACCGGTACAGAGAAAAACAAGGGACAGAGGGAAGATTTTGGCTGAGTGCCTCCAAGGTGTTTAATTGTCTTCATTGATGGCCAGCCCCACCTGCTCGCTTGACACACATTTCCCAGCCAAGACATGTCACGCATAAACAGATAACTCATGCACTACCGGAAAGATTTATAGGGACCAGCCCAAGCCTCTCTCTCTCTCTCTCTCTCTCTCTCTCTCTCTCTCTCTCACCCCTGTTATAATTCAGTCTGGGAATTTTTTTTGAGGTTTATAAAGATTAATGAACGATTATTTCGATTTTTTTTGGCCTCATAGTTCACTGACAAGGTTTTGTATTGCAAAAAATTGCTCAACTATAAAAGCTGGGATATGTTATGGCTGTGTGGGTGAAAACATATACCTGCTCCTCTTTTCAAGTGGCTCCCCTACAGAGTTTCACTACAACTCCAAGAAAAAGAGCTGAAAAAGTTTCCCCCTCCCCTCTCTCTCTCTCTCTTTCTCTCTCTCGCTCTCTCTCTCTTCATTACAGACGGTATGGTTTGTTAAAGGTCAGTGGTGTCCGTGGGGTTTATTTGAGGGCCATTCAAGACTCACTTTAACTTCAAATGCGCCGACCTAGACAGCACTGATCTTGAACCCACTCTAGCGTGCTGTGATCTCTCTCTCTCTCTCTCTCTCTCTCTCTCTCTCTCTCTCTCTCTCTCTCTCTCTCTCTCTCTCTCTCTCTCTCTCTCCAGGCATCCTTCTACATTACTGTCTCTCACCACGTCATTCATTTAGATCACTTTTCCGAGGAGAACTCGGAAGAGCCCCCTTTTAAAAAGCATAAGCGGGGCTCAATTGCATCTGTGAACATTAAATAGTTCTTCATTTAAGATGTGGGTGAATGTATCAACACTGCATACAACATCACTGCCATACCTTCACACATGCAGACCTAGTATCCGGCAAGAAGAATTATTATTTGGATTCTGGTTATATCATTAGTCTATTCATTCAAATATCACACATATAAAGGGGCTCTGAGGAACTTTCAGCTTTTGTTAAGTCTTGCACCCCCTTTGGACATAAGCGGTAGTGTTCTTACTATGCCAGCTATATAGTTCCAGGGGCGAGGGACCCATGACAAAGGCACTATTAAGAAAAATGATATACAAATAGCATTATTTTTGCACTGATGGTCTCGTTAAAAATCCCATCCGTGCTTTGAAAAAAAAGGAAAAATCGCCGGCTGCTTTTTAAAAGACACCAGAGCTCTGTGCTTTCTGAAATGTATCAAGTGAAGGTTGGGCATTCCGTTGAGGGAGCCAGCCTTTTTTTCACCACTGTGCTTACAGTCACCAGATCTACAAGGTCTCTAACGAGTGTGTTCTTGCTCCAGTGAAGTGTTGAATGCAAAGCCCCTTGACACACACAGAAATAAAGCTGCGAAGCCTCAAGTATCAACTACTGACGTTTTGAAGTGCCGTGAAGTCCTTTTCATGGGCACGTCGGGTGAAAAAGACTATAGCATTTAGACATGCACATTAGCATTACCACTTCAATTAAAGCTGCAGTTGAGAGTTTCAGCCGTTGGGATCCCAACGGCTGTTTTCCCAACGATCTACCTGCTGTAGCTCCTCCCTCCGAACGACAGCTATGCACGTTCATGTGAATTCAGTTACATTGACAGGAGACAAACACCATGTCCGATTCCGAGGTGATTAAACATTAGTAATGATAACTACATACGTACATATTGAGCATCTACATTTTAATCACAGACATACCATGTATGTTAGCTTAAAATCATTGTAAGTGTGCTGGTAGGCCTAACAAAAGTAGCTGTAACAGCCAGGCAAGATAGCAAACTAATTGTAACAGAGCGGAGAGGTGTGTGTGTGTATCTCCTGCTCTGACCGCAGCTGTGAGGGGGGGGGGGGGGGGGGGGGGGGCTGCTGCGCGAGGAGCGGGCTGCCTGTCAGTGCTCCCGCTGCTCGTTGAGAAGAGGTGATACTTGCTTTGGCGAAAAAAGCTAGATTTGTTGCTTGTCGCTGTTTTGAAAAAAAAATTCGCCAGTGGGGCTGAAAAGTCACTAAATGTAGCGACAAGATCGCTATGAGTTGGCACTGAGCACAGGACGAGGGATATAGGGCCAGCGGACGTCCTGCTACTAGCGGCAGGCAGCCTAGGGGCAGAGGAAGGGGACGAGGTCGCGGTCGGAGAGGTCTTGACGTGATAGGGCAAGAAGACATGGCCGGTGTACTTTTTTTCGAGCTCTCTCCGTCTCCCTTTTAGCAGTTAACTTTTCAACATTCGTCTTTCCTCGTTTTTTTTTGGTATCCGGGGAATGGTAAATTGAGGGTTCGTTTGTGAAGACATTGCTACTCGCTGTCCGCCGTAGTAGCCTAGTACCAAACAGTAGGCTAGTGTCAGACTGCTAGGGTTGTGAACGCTCACGCAACTGACGCATCAACGTCGTTGCCAAGGTCCCACAGCCAATAAGAACGGAGAATCTGACTTCGCTCTGATTGGTCAAAATTAACATGAGCGGTGGCAATTTTGGGGGGCAGCACACAGAGGCAGGGGGGAGCAAAGTGATAAAAACATATTTTCAGACCACTTCACCTACATATAGCTGAATGGCTATTATGACAGTTTTGCCAAATATTACAGTGAAAAAACTATCAACTGCAGCTTTAATATGCACTCTTTGGACCTGCCAAACATTGGAATAATTATATTCACGTGGAAAACCCTAGCGTTTATTTCTGTACACAGCAATGTTGCCTGGGTGATATTTTTTACTGAATTCTTATGAAAGCCATTGTAGCGCACTAAAAAGAACACTACCCCCATGGTTTAACTTTATAGCCAGGTATGACACTAATGGTTTCAGACAAGGATGGAGGCGCCAATGGATGAAATAGTGACATGTTAGGGTGTTAGGGGAGGGGGGTGTAATGGAAGGAAAAGAGTCAGCGTCAGTGAGAGCTGTAAAATGGCCGGGGGGTATGCTGTTGGCCAAAGTGGGCCATTTATGTGTGTGTCTGTGTGTGTGTGTGTGTGTGTGTGTGTGTGTGTGTGTGTGTGTGTGTGTGTGTGTGTGTGTGTGTATGCGTGGCTACAGTAAATAGATGTCGGGCCCTATCATCCTTGCCAGCTTAACGAGCCGTGGCACTCTCGCTAGGTGAGGCCATGAGGGCACGCAGGTTATAGTGGTACACACACACACACACACACACACACATAAAAACTGCGGGAAACCTTTCTCGATCAGTTATGCACAGACAAACCCTTTCCTCCATGCAGACAGGAAGACTAAACAAATGTGTTGTCTGGTTCCAAACCGAGACTTGCCAGTGTGATGCAGTGTGGATGTAAAATTCTTGTTAAAAGCTAATTCCCAATTCTAAAATGCAATATCGGGAACTGCAAAACTCCCACATGTTGGTTGGTGTTTTGGCTCGTAACCTCGGGGCCCATTGGGTGAGATTAAGCTCTGCTAAGAACATGTCTGGAAAGCCCTCTGTGAACGCAAAGAGCCCTTGACAAGCTAACAAGAGATGCTGCTTGTGAACATTCAGTCTGTGTGTGTGTGTGTGTGTGTGTGTGTGTGTGTGCATGTTTGGGTGGAGGTCACTGCAAATGTCCTACCCCACTTCTCTCCACTCATTTCTTGGTGAGAGTCCTTACGTCCCTTCCTTTAAATAGCCTTTCCCTGGGGGGGAGGCAAAGTCAACCCTGCTAACCCACCCACAATCCTCCAGCACATTTACCCTTCACAACACAACACGTTCAGGTATCAGAGGTTTTAAACATTGCCCTATGACATTTCCGAGTTCTTAGGGCCGGTTCGGAACTGTTACCCGATTTTGGAACCAGTTATTTGCATTCCAAAAGCAAAATATTCACTTCTGGGTCCAAGGAAAAATGCTTCTAGAGATAGCACCAACTCTTTGCATGGTTGGGAACCAAGAAATGCTTATATGTCAGAGTATAGGCGTGGGAATTACATGACCAATACAACTTTGTGAATGCCATTTTTTTTTTGTTAGACAACGCTACGATACATAATCCAAGCACTATTAGGACAAGCAGCACAAATCAAATGGACCAGTAGTGTTTTGATGACAGTGGAAGCTCGCAAAACAAGCTTGAAACCAACTGTAGAACTGTTCCTATAGCGCCAGCCCAGAACTATAAACTAGGTTCACAATGGTTGGTTTGAAAAGGGATGAAATCGTTCAAATTAGGGCTGAATCAGTGCCTGCTCTCCACAACCAAACTCCTCTCTCACTTGCTACTTGTCCATCGAACCCATTCACTCACTCACTCACTCTCTAACCCCCTCAAAGCACATCCAATTTAGTGAGTCAGAGAGAGAGAGAGGGGGCGATATGAATGTTATCTCACCCCGCTGCTTTAATTATTCCATCTTCATAGGTGCGTTCCTTTTTTCTTTTTTTTAAAGGGGGGGGAGCAGGGTTATTAAATAGTGTCCATTTCAATCAAGGCAGCGTATAGGCCATCAAATTGGGCCAGTAATTAAAGGTGCAATAATAACGAAATTGAATTGGAGAAACTAGTCTACTACATTTACTACTGGGTTTTTCAGCTCACTTTGCGGCCACCATTTGGTCTTCACTTGACAGGCAGTTGTTCCCATGAGACCAGAGTGGATTCCTTTTGGAAGTCTCTCTCTCTCTCTCTCTCACAGACACTCTCTCTTTGTCTCTCTCTCTCGCCTCTAAAGTCTTTCCCTGTACTTTGTAATGAAGCATTTCTGCCTCTTGTCTTCCGGGGAGAAGGGGGTATCATTACCAGCAAAGGCATGGTGGACTTCATAGAGCACACCTTTTATGGGATTAGAGTGTCCCTCTTATTGTTGTACCTGTCATGTGGAACAAGTGTGCATTTCTGGTTTTCCCTTAGCAACGTGACAAATCCCTATGTTTTTGGGTGATGAATGTTTTTCTGTGTGCCACGTTGAGTGTAATTAAAACTGTAGAATGGTTGATGTTTGCCAGTTAAATGGCGACTATAGCCCCTTATTCTCAGAGGACAATGCACTTTCAAGACTAGAGCCATGAATCATTTTAAAACTGTACTTATGATGTGTACCTCATTTTGGTACCTGATTTTTGATATGTAGTGAATTTGCACCTTGATTCGAACAGAGATTTCCATTGCTGGATTAGCCAAAAACCGACAGACCCATATCATATTCATTTATCATTTTTTAAAGGTACATATTATGCCATATTGATACTACAGCATTTTATTCATACATTCTATCCGCCAGATACAAGCTGTGTCTTCCTTGTACAGGCGTATGGTTGTATTTGTACAAGTTGATTCTCCAAAAAATACAAATAAAATCAAGTGTCAAGTGTCCCTAAACATTTTGGTAACATGTCAGCAACTACAATTATATCAACACACACAACACTTTGTCCTGTGCCATTCAATACTACCTGTCCTCCCTGGGGCACATACACACACACACACACACACACACACACACACACACACACACACACACACACACACACACACACACACACACACACACACACACACACACACACACACACACACACACACACACACACACCTACTGGAGCATCACAACCATTATTGTCTCTTTCCCATCCCTGCATTATGCCTCTCTCTGTGTCTCCAGTCTTCATGCCCTGAGGTAGCTACCCATGTGTGGTATCAACTGCTCCCCAAACAAACAGCCCTGGATCAGTCTGACTGTCTGGGATAGGCCCCAGGGACAGAGAAGGGTAAGGGGAAGAGAAAGAGGAGAAGAAGTGAGATGGAAGGAGGAATTGAAAAAATGGGGAAGCAGCAGCAGAGACAGGAAGGAAGGCTATGTGTGAGTGAGGTAATGTGTCGGTCTGTGTTTGTTTGTGTGTGTGTGTGTGTGTGTGTGTGTGTGTGTGTGTGTGTGTGTGTGTGTGTGTGTGTGTGTGTGTGTGTATGGGCGAATGTATTTGTGTTGTATTGTGTGTGGTATGCTTGGGGGATTTGGCTGCAGGCATCTCATTAGTCCTTAGTGTACAGGTTGGATCATCTCTGCTCATGGTAAATACCCTCAACACTCACCCTGTTGGTTACCTCACACCTTGGAGTGATGAGTATATTGTGTTTGTATGTCGCCCTTTTTCTGTTATTAACAATATATGGATTTAGCATATTCATAGCCCTGTGTATACATTTGAAGCTGTTTGTTAGCAGCAGCTATACGTTTGTGGGTGCATTTGTCTGAAGCATACAATGAGGAGCTGGTGTGTGTGTGTGTGTGTGTGTGTGTGTGTGTGTGTGTGTGTGTGTGTGTGTGTGTGTGTGTGTGTGTGTGTGTGTCAGGGATGGTGAGGCATTCTTCACAAGCCCTGAAGAACATGTGGGTGACTCTCAGTCGCGCTCTATTTCTGTTGGTGTCTTGGCAGGCCCAATCTACAGTATAGCCTCTGTTAAGCAGGTAATTAATGGGAGTGAACACTGCAGCAATAGGGATTGAGGGAACAGGAGACTGGGTGGTTGGGGTTAAGAAGGCACGCTGAGCACATGTCTGAGCAGTGGAGAGATTTTCAGTCTATGGGGGGGGAGAGAATAGCGACAAACCTCGATTTGACGTTGTGGATTCGAAATCAAAATGGCTTCCGTGGAGAAGGCTTTTATCCTCAGTGAATGGGTGCTATTTGCTGAGTTACACCTTAGCTCTTTAGCGACGCTTTATTACTCATTTCACACTGTTTGAGTTTTTTTCCATCTGTCAAAGGCAAGCAATGAAAATAATCAGGACCGTGGGGGGGGGGAAGAAGCGGGCTGGGAAGTTGATGGACGTTCTGCGATGACGCGGCTATCCTCAGCCTGTGTGTTAAAGGAGCAGTAAGTGAAATGGTCCTTTTAAGCTAACTTCCTGTCAGTGACTGCAGTTAGCAGTCCCCTCCCTCGTCCCTTACGTCACCGCCACATGAAGGAGCAACAGTCTTCGTCAGATAGTGCCGCGATGGAGAGCAGCGGGTCATCGTTCACGGGCACAGAGACCCCGCCTCTTTATAGCGCGCTGTCTCCTGATTGGATAAAAAAACAGCGGGATACTTACATTTTTAACTGGCAATTAATGCAAAGCTCATTAACTGGGAGACCTGTGTTATGAACTCTGCGTACTGTTTAAGTGATTGCTGTAGGAATATATTATGATTTAACACATATATAAACAGAAGAAAAAATCTCTGACTTTTCCTTTAATGCAGGTTGTATGTGCCGTAGACACCTCCAGAGCACAAACACAGGGAAAGGACAAGTCATGTCTAGCTTAAATGATGCCACCGCGCTCGCCCACCTGAATCCAGTCCAATTGGGAACACCGGAGGCCTCACTTCTGTCCACACATCATTAGCCGGCTTGTGTCCACTTCCTGAGTCAGGGGGGTCACAGTGTCAATGGGACCAGGACCATATTTAGCAACATTAGCGCCATCACTCACCACAGTAATGAGGGTAGCAGCAGATGGATGCCATTCTAGAAACAAATTTTAATGACCGTACAGGGAAATTGGGGGGGGCTACCGTTTCTACCCAATTGAACCCCACAGCAGACTCTCACTCTTAAAGGGCAACTGCCAGATATCAGAGCCAAAATGGAGGCAGGCAGGAGGACGCTTGTTTCAACAGTTTTTCCCCCCTCTTTTATTATTTCATAGCTCACAACTCTGCTGTGGCGATTATGGTCTCCCTTGTGCTTGTGGCGGCACATGGGAAACTAGTAGATGAGAGGGACAGAGAGCATTATCCTCGATTTCTCTATTTAATTATTTTCGGACAGTGGAGCAGGCTTTGGTTTTTATCCAATGTCGGCCATGTGGGAATGCCTTGTGTTGCCTTGCCCCCCCTCCTCCTCCTCCAAATCACTAATTCCACTGCAGTCCTCTTGCTTGGTAAATGGACGATGTGATGGCCAATCAATAGCAGCAGATTAGAACAGGGGTTTAGTGTACAAAGGTGGTCCCACATGCAACATTGTAATCCCCCCCACACACCCTGTCCTCCCCCACACTCTACACTAGAGACAGTAAACACTGTACATAAATAGCTTTCATCAACATGGACAAGCTTAAAGGCTCTCTTCTGTCGTTTTTCTTTTTGCTGTTGCCTCTCCTCCCACCACCCTGACCACTAATGCAGCCACTCTGCGGACTAATATGTCAGCTTTTAATTGCTGCACAGCGAGACAGTTTTGAGATGATAACAACAACATGCCCAGTTTTCTTCTTTCGTGCTCAACCCTTGTGCGTGTGTTTTTTTGTTTTTGGCTAAACCGTCACAACAACCAAGCGACTAGAGAAATAGCTGTTTTACCGTGTTGGAATGGGTGTGGGATAGGTTAACAGTCTGGGTGCATCTGTGTATAACCTCCCCCCCCCCCCCCCTTGTATGTTAGCTCATTTCCCCTGTTTGTAATTAGCGGTGTGTATTAGCAACTAGCCTGCGTAGACACAAGGGCCTTTCAGGACATCCAGGAGAGAGCACATAGGGGACTGCAACAGGATACCAAGGCCCCATCTTCCTCTGGTCCCTATGAGCAGAGCTAGGGGAAAACACAGCTAAAGCAAACAGCCTCCCAGGTACACTGTCCTCATTAGCGCTATTGCACCGCTAATAACAGCATTAGCGACAATGTTTTGATTGCCATCATTATTATCATTAGCAGCTTCAGCAGCACAGGGAGGATCTCTGTGGGGTATGACAGGTGTTTTTTTTATTTTTTTTTAATGTCAGCCCTTTGTCGACAGAGACCAAGAACAACAAACAAGACAGCAAATGATCTTGCTGTGTCACACTTAGTCGGGCAAATAAATATTTTTTTTTAATTTAGAGATCATATTTTTTCATATACAAGCTCTCTGACCTGTGTGGGTATACTTTAATACATTTTCATAGCTAACCCCAGTGAACCTGTTGTGTCAAAGCCATGGGACATGCAAAAGGCACACACACAAAACAATATTAACCTGTGGGTTGATGTACCGACAACACTTTTATTTATTTGTTAAAGAAAAACAGCATTAATTGAAATCTCCGGGGGCAGCATGTACTGGTCCCCTGAACTGCTTCTCTTCGCCTTGTCCACATCGGCTTGATTCATGAGGCCATTGAGCCTCGCCGCAGCAAATTGCTTTTTCCCCCACAATGCCTTGCCGCTGGTAACTGTATGGCAATTGTGGTCAGCGTAATCTCATGCAACGCCTGATGTTCAAATGTATATATAATGAGATTCGGGCTGCACTCTTTCGCTTTCCCCGTGTCGGAGTTTGAAATCTCAACTGAAAATCGGCAATGTGTCTTCTAAACAATTATCTACTGGCGAACCAATGTAGTAGGTTCCATAAAAGTACAAGTAGCCCCTTTTGTGAAGGAGGGATTACACTATGTTCTAAAAGGAGGGTGAACGAGGAGAGAGGGCAGAGGTGAAGGTAGAGAGGATGGAGAGAGTGTTGGAAGGGAGGGAGGGAAGAGGAGAGATAGTGGAAAGAAGGGGTGCGCATAGCTGCATGGAGGATTTGTATTATTTCAAGCTAGTATGATGCACTGAAACACACACACACACACACACATATTACCCAGGCCTGTCGTGATTGGCAGCCCTTGGTATCAGCGAGGGAGCGTTGTGTGCATGGGGGGAACCTGTGTGCTCGTGGCACACATGTGCAAGCGTGCGTACCCCCTGTTAATGTGCTCTGCTTTTGCTGCTGACCCTCCGATGTGCTGTCCGCATGGTTGGGCCACAGACAGCCACCTGGGAGAGAGAGAGAGAGAGAGAGAGAGAGAACATTTTAGAAAGGGAAAACAACACCCAGGACTGTTATGTTCAACCCTTCAGCCAATACACACAGGTGGACTCCATGCAGAGAGAGAGAGAGAGAGAGAGAGAGAGAGAGAGAGACTGCCATAACAGATTGAATGGAGAATGGAAGAAATACATTGTATATATTGCAGTGGTTACCCAGGAGGAGCATCTCACATGAACACTGTTTGAGATCACCAGAGCAGTGGCCCATGTACAAGCATGAGGGATGTCAGAGAGGAGAGGAGCCATTCAAAATGAATGCACAAAACAACACTGTGGATGTGTGATAGTAACTTCAGCAAAGTGCCAATTCTATTGTGTCTCTCCTCTTTCCTCTTTTACTCATTGTGACAGAGTTACATCTCCATTAATCCCATTGTATATTTTGGAAGAATTGCAGTCTGACAACACGGTAGATAAAGGAATGCTATCAAAGATGGCAGCCATTCTCCGGCTCATCTCCCCTCTCTCATATATTTCAAATGTTTCCTTTGTGAGCGCTGTGCTGCTATGAGGCCTATGATCAGGTGGTGCCACTAACAAGCATTAAGACAGGGGGAGATTAAACAACGCGACTGTCAAGACGCCGCACCCCAACACATTCAATTATACAGCTGTGCTTACATGTGACATTAAGAGAGCTGCCAGTATTCAGACACGTCGACAAAAAGGAGATAGAGAGAGTGAAAGAGAGAGGGAGGGAGGGAGATGGGCGCTGGATATGGCGTCAAAGGGAAATTAAAGCCTTTCAACTATTTTATTGACTATTATTGTTCTGGACTCAGAGATGGAAAGAAGGAAAAAGTTAAACAGTGACAGCAATCGCTTCCGGCCTCTTGAGCAAGTTTGGAATGCATTATGCATAAACATGTACAATGAGACTTTGGCAACTTTGGTTTACCCATCCAACATGATGCAATGGGTAAACAGTTGTGTCCCAATTTTCCATTCCATTTGAATGACACGTATACTGTAAATGAGACCAACAATGAATAACAGGGCATTACATTAACCATTAAGTACATACTTCTCAAATGCAGCTTGACACTGCTCAACTATTTAAATGCCACAATGCATTAAATCTCAAGCCTCTGGTAAAAAAAAAAATCACAAAACATGTTTGTGAATACTAACCAGGGTCCAATTGTATCCAGCTTTTTTCTGAAGAGCAGATGTTGACATTTGCACTCTGTACACTAGTGGTGGAGTGGGTCTGAAAATAACTATTGGCATCAAGCCAGGATCCCACCATCTTTACAGTCTAATCCCTCATTGAGGCCATTGTCAAAGCCATGGGAGGGCGATATCGATCCTAATCTGAAGAGGGAAAATCTATGTTTTTTACACAGTCAATGGCTGCCTCCTTGGTGCCTAGCGTTGGGAGATGAATCACGCTCCTCTTAAGGCCCATTATTCAGCCCATTATTGGCAAGTGCTTTTGCTCACTTAATTGGACAACTTGTCTGCAACTGCCAAACCCCCTGGGCCTGGCCAAGACACAGGGCCTTTACGCCAATCAGCCCTAATTGATCCAAGAAAATGGCACAAGTCAACCTCTCATGGTGGCTGAAAACTGAATAATTTTTTGGAGAGTTGTTACGCAGAGTTGAGGTTTAATTCCTACTAGCAACTTGGAAGAATGTGAATGTTTTGGAAAATGTTGGCAACTTTTTTTAAAGTTTGTGTTTTGAACACCCAACAGAAGTCAAAGCAATTATTTATTTACTTATTTGCAGGGCAACTCACTCCCAAGATTTTTTTTTTATGCCACGATAAGCTTACTGAGAAACAAAATCCTCATGTGAATCTGAAAAACATTAGACAGACTTCCACTTTACAACACATAGACGTTGAGATATCTAATCAGCAAATAGAAACCCCCACCCCTCTTGAAAGACAATGGGTGATGGATATCTTAGTCCCATAGGGCAGTGCTAGGCCACCCATGCCGAAGTGTCCTCTTCTTGGCCCGAGACAGAAGACAAAAGGACCACTCCTACTCCTAAGTGATTTAGTGTGGGGTCTCTGTTGTTAGCAAACATCATTCCACGTCGGCGGCTTCTTTCAAAGCTAACACTATAGTCTCCATTTGTCTGGAGGGTCACAATGTTTTCGGATGCACCGGCAAAGACAAAAGCTGTTATTTCCAACCTGTTTCATTTAAGTGACGTGTAAAGAAAGAGGTTAGAGTTACGATGGGGTTGATTGGGTAGGAGGGGAGTGGGGGGGTAGGGTGTCTTGCCCGGGAGTCAAACTTCCAAGGCTCTTAAGCACTCACAGCAATAAGAATGATGCACTATTCATGGTAGAGGAAAAATTATTCCCCCCCCCCCCTCCATGGTAAAAAATAGCACACGGAATGAGGAGGTACCAGGCACGATAAGGTACTATCTAATGGGGTGGCTGGATGGATGGATGGATGGATGGAGGCATAGAGTCTGCAGCAAAATGGGTTCAATCAGCTGAACCACTGTCCTAATGTTGTGTCTATTGCACATAGATCAGCAACACAGTGAGCGAGGGAGGGGGGAAGATAGAGAGGGGGGCGCACTCCACACGCATTTTAAACAGTGTGGCTGTTATAGGCTACACACATACTGATTTGGGTCCTATCATTCCAGCTGGAAAGCCCACAGAGGCACATTCACAGTCACTGTGCTGATTAAAAAAAAACACAAAGAGGGGAATGTTGGGCAAATATGTCGAGTCTTGAGATTTTTCTAATCATTGCGCGCCGCCTCTCTTTTTTCTATTATTTTTCAAGTGGGAGAAGTTTGTGATAGAGGAGTAAAAAGAGTGCATTTCAGTTTGATGTGCCTCTGATCCAATCTGGCAAATCCCAAACATATCAGGGGGGGGGGGGTGAAGGAAGAGACACAGAGAAATAATGAAATAAAGTGAGTGTGTGGCTTGTGTGTGCGTGTGTGGGATGCCTGCTGTCAGGTCCTTCTGTCACTGTGAAATATTGCTGATCCCGCCACACTTGCAGTGGGGAGGGTGTTTGTAATGATTCAGGCCTAGCGGGGGTTCAACATGTCATCTGTCTAACCCACCTCTGAGTGTGCCAGTGTCCTCTATACGTACTGACTCCTACAATGAGTGGTGAATGTGAATGGGTCATTGTGAAGGGATGTGTAATATTGTAGAGGTATTTTATCAAGCACTGTTAAAGGTGAAGTCAGCAAATCAAGGGGAACGCTTGTTTTCAAAATCCCCTTTTTCAAAATCGGTGAATATCGCCAGAAAGAAAATCCCAGTCTAAATAAACAGCTCCGTAAACGAGCATGTGTTGCTATTGTTCACATTAACCCTTTGTGTACATACCAGTTTACAGAGCCTATGGGCTGGGTATCAACGGCAGATACACCAGGTAGCCCGGTGAAAGAGTGTGTCTTCTTCATGAATGCTGGCTGGTAGCAGAACAGTATTTGCGACTGCATAGCGTGACACTGCTCTACATTTTGTTTGGTGCTCGATTGACAACTTTTTGCAGGGAGGGCACAGTCTTAATTTAAATGCTCGCGGATGTGAGACCATTTCCTAATACGAGCAAGATGTTGACTGCGAAACGGCCCTTTTTCCATCAGAAAAATTGCATTGCACACGTTAATTGCTTGTGTCAGGGGTTCAGGGGCTGGGCTTTGCTGTTCCAAACGGGCCGCATTCCAACTCTTTCTGGCTTTGCGGCGCTCCACTCCTAACCCCTGTTGCTTTTCACCCGAGCCAAATCGATAACCTGCCACCGTGAGTGGAGACTCCCTGTCACCAGATTCCTCAGCCAATGGAAATCAATGAAAAACAATGGCCATCTACTGAACATCCATGGGCTCAAAACACATTGGCCCTTTTTCTTCTTCTTCTTCTTCTTCTTCTTCTTTTTACCAGTGGCAGATGCTATTCTATCAAAATGTCTTCACACTGTGACGAGGGGAACTCTGAGGGGTGAAGGGCGGAAAAAAAACACACGGGAAATGAAATGCCGTTATTTTTTCTTTTCAGTGCACAGCTGGCTTCAGGTCTGCAGGTATTACAACTCCAACATTACAAAGTATCCCGCTAGTCAAGGAATGCATTCAACTCAACATTCAATCTAAATATGCATTATGTATGTATGTATATATATATATATATAAGTATGAAAGAAAATAAGCATTAAATCAACCATCCTTCTCAGCATTTACCTATAGAATAACCTCTTAGATTCCGTACGGAGCAGCCTTATATCCAACAGTATTGTTAATGTAGTTTTCCTATTTTTTTTTGCATCAAAGGTCACATTCTCCATACAGTGTTATCTATCATCCATATGCTGGCACTGAGAAATGTGTAGGCTACCTCTGTAACGATAGCTTTGTTTGTGTCAGTAAACATGCGCTCACTTTCAGGGAAGATGGGCGCCTTAATCCATACTCAGCTGTTAGCGGCTGATATGTTTGTTGTGTATTAAATATTTGGTGGCTTTCCCTGTGCATGTGTTACAGCCATGATATCCACAGCTCCAATTGATTGGTTCGAGATTTAGTACCTCCGATGCCTCCAATATGTTTTTGAATGTGCAAAATCTGTGCGTATAATGTTGAGGATTGGTTGGCTCATTCACACGCTATATTGCACTCCCACACAGGCGAACAGACAAAAAGCTTTGTTTCAGAGGAAATTCTAAGTATGACACAATATGTAATGCACAGAAGACAAAAATAGAAGATGGATAAATGAGCTTGTACTGAATGTACAGTCGCTTGCATTCGCTAATGGCCGGATTGTTTTTACTGGGGAACAAATTGTCCCCATTTCTCTATTGTTTTATGGACACCAACGCCTTTCATGTGACACTAAGCCATTCAAATGGAACACTGTATAGCATATGGATCTATGCTATGCAGAAACACAGCGATATTCCCCCCGAAAAAATATATATAGGACGAGCACAATCCAAGAATAGAAGGCGTTTCATAGCCTGAGCTGGTTCCCTTTGATTGTTGCAGAGGCTCTCGCTCCACCAAAATCCAATGAAGTGAATTTGATTCATTCTCCCTCTTTTCCTGTGTCTCATTCATATCACAGGCATTGTCCTCCCTCCACAGACAACTTGTCTCTCAGAGCCTTTTTTT
>CASHTC010001119.1:22500-26000 GCA_949357725.1 Hyperoplus immaculatus
GGCGAAATGGATAGAAAGCAAAAAAAATATATACTCTGTCAGCTTTACGGGGATTAAGTTGGGAGTCATCAGAAGAAGGATTTTTTTTTTCTTCTTTGCTCTATACCTAGAAAAATTATAAATCCAGCATTTTTTTGAATGTTTTGAAAGCTTTCACAGTGATAAACAGTTTTAATGGGGCTTGAGATGAGTGGAGGCATGTTTTTTGTGGTCCCCACACACACACACACTCACACACACACACACACACACACACATAACAGGAGAAAGACATGAGTATATGATAATGAGGGTAGTCATGGTGTAGGCTACGTCTTCATATTGTCCCCCCTGCACAAACTTCCAGAGCTATCCCATTTCATCATAGACTGTTTGCTCAGGCCAAAGGGAAGTGGTGTGTGTCTGTCTGTGTGTGTGTGTGTGTGTACCAGGCGTATTTATCAAACACGCATTTGCCATTTTTTTTTATGATTCCGACACGGCAGGAGATTTTTGCTGCGAGGGAAGCCTATTTACATATGACCTTGCGTGCAGCTATTGGCGGAACAGTGTGTGTGTGTGTATGTGTGTGTGTCTGTGTGTGTATCTGTGTTGGGGGGGGGGCTCACAGATTTTTTTTTTTTTTAGTTTTGTGGGAATGATGTGCTTTTATCTGGGGATGTGACAAGCAGAATGCAGATGTGAAAATATGAAAAGAGCATTGGAGTCAGATCTGACATAATGTGTTGACTGGTTGGTTGGGCTGCCATGCTTCACTGTCTATTAGGCCGACGGACTGTACACAGTGCTGTGTGTGTGGGCTGCTGACTATTTAAATGCACCTACTGTATAATGTGTGGCACATTTTACATAAGGCACTCTAGATATATCTTGGCACCTTCCGAGATACCTTCGAGATCTTTTTCTGTCAATACATGGGAAAAATCCAGTGTCACTGGGGCTTTACGATTCATGCTCCTATGTGTTTTCTATGTGTGTGTGTGTGCAGACAGGAGAGCTCGTAAACAGATGTTGGTGTGTGTGTGTGTGTGTGTGCATCCACACATGTGAGTGCTAAAGGTGTGCACCAGGGGAATTCAGCTCACACACAGCAAGTGAAAGGCCCTGGAGGAATAGCACTCTCAATGAACCGCATAGCACTGCCTGGCATCTCTCATACAAAAGGCCTGACCTGCATTCATTCAGAGAGGGAAAGGTAGAGAGACATCATACGGCTTCAAGAACTTAACCTTTGTTTCCTATGTGTGTGTGTGTGTGTGTGTGTGTGTGTGTGTGTGTGAGTGAGCCGACCTATCCAACAGGGAACCTGAGATCGTAACACATCCACTAACAGTGGACTCCAAAACTAACAGGGGACATTTTTCAAGTCCCCTCTTGGACATGCTTTAAATCATCTTAAAAACATGTATAATACCTTCTGGTAAATTTTCATAACTTTTGCCAACAGTGGACTTGGAAGTGTGTGAGTGTTAATTTCATATCTGGGACAGCCTCTGCCTGCCCTGGCCTGGCCCATTCACACACGTCGTTTAAACACTCCTCTATTGTCTGAATGGTCTCAGCCCCAGGGAGTCTTTCAGGCTGTGAAGAGCTGTTGACAGGCTTACTGAAGACACCAGTCTCTTGAAAATAGATTTGTATTTTGTTTTTGAAACTAAATATATATGTTGAGTTGAAGTGTTAATAAAAGTTTTAAAAAGGACGAAAGATAGATATAAACAAACATGGGAAAAAAGATCAGCAGTGAGATCCTTTATTTTCTTGCCAATGTGATTCTCTGTCTACTCTCCACTGTCAGACTACTCATGTGTGGCAGATTAAAAGAGAAAGGTATGTTCTTTGTATTTGAATTCATTGCAAAAAAAAAATTGATCATCAGACTATTATTTATTATCAGAACATTTTATAGGTCAAGACCTTTATAATAGTCCAGTCCCTCAAAATTCCCTTTACTACTAATCTTTATAAGAAGAGGTTTTCAATCAATTTGACAGTGTTCTTGTGTCTTCAATCTACATTTATTTTGTTTATTTCACAATCACAGAGAAAGGTCCACACTTCCACTGTATCTAATGACTGGAGTCCACTCTTGGTCGGGATGGTGCGACTTTCACACTCCATCGTGGATAAATTTAAAAGGAATAAACCAAACTGGATTATTTCTTTATTTTCAAAATTCCCTTTATTAATCTTTATAAGAAGAGGTTTTCAATCAATTTGACAGTGTACTTGTGTCTTCAATCTATATTTATTTTGTTTATTTCACAATCACATAGAAAGGTCCACACTTCCACTGTATCTAATGACTGGAGTCCACTCTTGGTTGGGATCGTGCGACTTTCACACTCCATCATGGCTGCATTTAAAAGGAATAAGCCAAACTGGATCATTCTCAAGGGGAAAATAATAATATCAATGTGGTCTAAAATGTCTTATGGGTGTCATACTAATTGACCCTACCTGCAGTACTACATTCTCCAAATGTAACGGAGAGTTAAGGAGATTGTCTCTGGACCATCTCAGACCTGGCTGAACAGCTACCCAAAGCCTGCAGTATGTGAAGACAGTTCAGCTGCCAATTTGGTTCTCTGTCTACTCTCTCCTGTCAGACTATGTGTGACAAGTTAAAAGAGAAAGATACGTTATTTGTATTTTAATTAATTGCAAAAACAGATTGATCATCAGACTATAATTTTACAATCAGAACATTTTAGAGGCCTAGACCTTTAGAGTAATTCAGTCCCTCAAGATTCACTTTAATAATCTTTATAAGAAGAGGTTTTCAATCAATTTGACAGTGTTCTTGTGTCTTCAATCTATATTTATTTTGTTTATTTCACAATCACAGAGAAAGGTCCACACTTCCACTGTATCTAATGACTGAAGTCCACTGTTGGTTGGGATGGTGCGACTTTCACACTCCATCGTGGTTGAATTTAAGAGGAATAAACCAAACTGGATTATTTATTTTTTTTAAGATATTTTTTTGGCATTGTTATGCTTTACTGATAGTGTAGAGACATAGTTGAAATGGGGCAGAGATGCTAGGGCGTATTCACACCTGCCGTGTTAGTACACCTGAACAAACTCAGTGTGCATCTCTCAGGCTGCTGCAGTTTGTTTGTGGTGTGAATTTGGCCGGACCCGAGTTGGGTCCGGCCAAATTCACCAGAATGCACAAAATGGTATGTTTGAAGCACATTTTTTTATGGGGGACTACCCCCAGACCCCTACTTATGTTGAAGTGAAACCGAAGCCCTTGTGCTTGCCACCCAAAAATTATCACTGGCCCCATCCTGGCCACCCCAATGAAAATGTCCTTGCTCTGCCACTGGACCCGACTCTAATGCAGGAAGCACTGTGCATTTTCCTTCTTTTCTTTTTTAATAAATCGCCATCAGCTTAACATCACGGGAAAGTGTTGTTGTTGCCATCATTAAGAAAATTAGTTTTGGTTTGACCGGGAGCCCTGAGCCAATAGGCTTCAGGCCTATTACATT
>CASHTC010001123.1:27500-32500 GCA_949357725.1 Hyperoplus immaculatus
CACACCCCCCCCACACTCACACACACACTCCAACCCCCCCCCCACACACACACACACACTCCAACCCCCCCCCCACACACACACACACACACACACTCCAACCCCCCCCCCCACACACTCACACACACTCCAACCCCCCCCCCACACACACACACACACTCCAACCCCCCCCCCCCACACACACACACACACTCCAACCCCCCCCCCCCCCACACACACACTCCAACCCCCCCCCTTCCCCCACACACACACACTCCAACCCCCCCCCCCACACACTCACACACACTCCAACCCCCCCCACACACACACTCACACTCCAACCCCCCCCCCCCACACACACACACACACTCCAAACCCCCCCCCCACACACTCACACACACTCCAACCCCCCCCCACACACACACACACACTCCAACCCCCCCCCCACACACACACACACACTCCAACCCCCCCCCTTCCCCCCCACACACACACTCCAACCCCCCCCCCCTCCCCACACACACACACTCCAACCCCCCCCCCCCCCTCCCCACACACACACACACTCCATACCCCCCCCCCTCCCCACACACACACTCGCACTCCAACCCCCCCCCCCCCCACACACTCACACACACTCCAACCCCCCCCCCCACACACACACACACACACTCCAACCCCCCCCACACACACACTCACACTCCAACCCCCCCCCCCCACACACACCCCCCCACCCACACACTCACTCCCATAGTCCTCTAAACACCTTGTACTTTATAAACTTAGAGCGCTTTTCAACCTTTTTTAGTATGTGTAAAAGAAAATCAAACACACACACACACTCTCTCCCCCCAACTCCCCCCACCCTCAACACACACACACACACACACACACACACACACACACACACACACACACACACACCCCCCCCCTCAACACACACACACACACACTCTCCCCCCAACTCCCCCCCCTCAACACACACACACACACACACACACACACACTCCCCCCCCTCCACATACACACACACCCTCTCCCCCCCCCAACACACACACACACACACACTCCCCCCCCTCCACACACACACACACACACACACACACACACACACACTCCTCCCCCCCACTAACCTGCTGTATGAAGGTGTGCGCCCCGTGTGGACTCAGCAGCAGTATGGCCCGTCTCAGTGTGTCGCGGTACTTGTTGAGTTCCTCTGTCTTCATGGTGGTGAAGAGGTTGGTGAAGACTTGACTGATGTTCCTGTCAACCCTCTGCAAGGCCACGTCCACGCCCTGACGAGACGTTTGGTCCAGAAAACCCTGAAGGCCTCGAATATCTGCAGAATGGACCGAAAAAAATGGGTTTAAAAGTCATCCCCCTCCTCTGAAACTACACACTGCAGCTTTAACAAGGTAGAATGGAAACTGAAGGCCTGGGAAGATCGGGAAAGAGAAAATAGGGTTAAGAGTCAAAAACACACACACACACGCGCGCACGCACGCACACGCACACACACACACACACACACACACACACACACACACACACACACACACACACACACACACACACACACACACACACACACACTACTGATGTTTCTATCAACCCTCTGCAAGGCCACGACCACGCCCTGACGAGATGTTTGGTCCAGAAAATCCTGAAGGCCTCGAATATCTGCAGAATGGACCGAAAAAAATGGGTTTAGGAGTCAGATTAATACACTCCCAGGGCACTTTATTAGGTAAACAAATCCCCCTTCCTCTGAAACTACACACTGCAGCTTTAACAAGGTAGAATGGAAACTGAAGGCCTGGGAAGATCGGGAAAAAGAAAATAGGGTTAAGAGTCAGATATATACACTCGCAGGACACTCAGGTAAACCAGTTCCCACACACACACACACACACACACACACACACACACACACACACACACACACACACACACACACACACACACACACACACTGCAGCTTTAACAAGGTAGAATGGAAACTGAACTAGGCCTCGAATATCTGAAGAATGGACAGAAAAAAATAAGGGTTTACGAGTCAGATACACACAATCACCGGACACTTAATTGGGGACACCGGTTTAATTCCTTCCTAACGCATATAACCAATCAGCTCATGTGAACAACATGAAAGCATGGATCCATCCTGCCGTGCACCATCAACCATGCCATGTTCAAAGTCACCTAAACCCCGTTTCTTCACAAGAGGTTTGAAGGTGCACTGTGTAAACAACATTAACAAATCCCCCTCCTCTGAAACTACACACTGCAGCTTTAACAAGGTAGAATGGAAACTGAAGGCCTCCGATATCTGCAGTTGAGTCAACTATACACTCACAAGCCACTTTATTAGGTAGAAGCTAACAGCTAATCAGCCAATCACATGGCCGCAACTCAATGCATTTAGGCATGTGGACCGGATATCTGGACGGAGAAGAGAGTGTAAAAGAGTCAACAAAACTATATTGAATTTCATTTAACCTTTATTTGTACTCGAAAAATCAGTTGAGGTGTGTGTGTGTGTGTGTGTGTGTGTGTGTGTGTGTGTGTGTGTGTGTGTGTGTGTGTGTGTGTGTGACCCTCATTTGCAATGAAGTCGAGTCAAACAAGTGCAAAGCAAAAACAACAGCAGATACACAAAAAAACGATTTAAACATTTAGATATTTTTTTTTTAGACTTAAAGCTGCAGTGTGTAGAACTTTGGGTTCTATTTCCTATCAGATTTTGTAGAAAGTAGTTATAATATCCATAAGTACATTTAATTTAGTGCATAATAGCTGAAAAAAATGTTTTGAATCATTTTTCTTTCCCTTAGAAAGGATCTCATATATGTCCATATTTCTGCATATTTTGGACCAAGGCCTAGTGCCGCCATCTTGAAAGTGTCATAGTTGGAATGTCATCAGGTGCATTGTTTAAAATGTAGAATTGTTCTTGTCCTTGAAGGCCACTGTAGCTTCTGTTATTATTCTAAAGGGGTGGGGTTACCCAGGGAGCGTTGCATTCTAGAACTTTGTAGAACTTTCTTGATGATGTCATATTACACACTGCACCTTTAAACCAGTTACATGTAGAGCTTGACAGATAAAAGATGGTAGGGGTTAACGCTATTTGTCTGTCTGTCTGTCTGTCTGTCTGTCTGTCCTCTTCACAGCAGACCCGGGTTAGAATCCAGCCCGGGTCGTTCTCTCCATGTCATTCCCCTCTCTATCTGTCTGTCTGTCTGTCTGTCTGTCTGTCTGTCTGTCTGTCTGTCTGTCTGTCTGTCTGTCTGTCTGTCCTCTTCACAGCAGACCCGGGTTAGAATCCAGCCCGGGTCGTTCTCTGCATGTCATTCCCCTCTCTGACACATTTCATCTCTGTCTCTCCGAACTGTCAAAAATAAGCATGAAAAAAAAGTCTTAAAAAATAAAATAGAAAATCCCTATGTGTGTGAGACCATATATCCCTGCAGCATTTTTACACACACACACGCACACGCACGCACACACACACACACACACACACACACACACACACACACACACACACACTTCTCCAACCTGTCTTCTCCTCTAGACACTTGGGCAGGTTTCCGGTTATGCTCCGTTCTCGCTAGTGACAGGTTGTTTGGCCTGAACATATTTTCCCACCCTCCGTAGCTAGCTGTCTATCACTCACACACACACACACACACACACACACACACACACACACAGTAACAGTCACACACACACACACACACAGTAACAGACATGCACACTCTCTCACACACAGTAACAGACACATGCAATCAGTCAGTTACTCTCTCTCTCACACACACACACACACACACACACACACACACACACACACACACACACACACACACACGCGCAAACACACAGACAGAGAGAGAGAGACACACACACGCACACACACACACTGGGAGAGCATCCTCACAGGAGAGCATCCTCACAGGAGAGCGTCCTCACAGGAGAGCATCCTCACAGGAGAGCATCCTCACAGGAGAGCATCCTCACAGGAGAGCATCTTCACAGGAGAGCATCCTCACAGGAGAGCATCTTCACAGGAGAGCATCCTCACAGGAGAGCATCCTCACAGGTTGCTGTCTGGAAGCTGTACGTGCCCAGACTGCCCTGCAGAGGGTGGTGCGCTCAGCAGAGCCAACCATCAGGCTACCCCCCCCCCACCCTGGAATGTACACACAGCAAGAGGGTGAGGGCCAGAGCCAGGAGAATCAGGCAAGACACCTCTCACCCTGCTGCCGTCAGGCAGACGCCTACGCAGCCTTAAAGCTCGGGCTGAGAGACTGAGGAGGAGCTTCTTTCTGCAGGCAGTTAGACTGCTTCACTCCGATGGACTTTAGCTGGCACCAGCGCCGTCATATAGGGGTAAGTTATGACGATTATAAGGGCCCAAAGCCCGCTGGGGCCCACACAAACCCCCCAGTACTATGACAAAATGATTACACTGATACACTGAACTATTAAATATTCATACGAATAAATCCGAATCAAAACAAAGCCACAAGTCATATAATATTCTAATTTCAATAACCCCCTTGGCCCCTTCTTAAAACATGGTTTAGTCCATCGCCCCCACCCTCGCGTCTCTGAAGAATCTGCCAGCTCCTCGCTGCGCTGTCTGTCTGTGTCTCAGCGCCGGTGCACAAACACAAGCATGCACCCGCAGTGCATCACTCACGGCGGACAAGCGTTTCTTTGAAATACGCTAATAACGTTCTGAAGTGAGTGAAATAAAACATAAGTTATAAAGCCCAACATTGTCCAATGAGTAGCTTCACCTGTCCACCTGCATTCAACGCGAACATGAGATAGTTTAATCTGTTCTGTCGGTCCAGAGAAGCACAGCACGCTAGCTCAGCAGTTAACTAGCTAAACAAATGAAGCTGTCTGTCTTCTAATCGTTCAGCTTAGTTTGCCACGAATCATAAAATAATGCAAAGAGCGCTGCTGACTGAGACTAGTGTAGCAGACCCTCCTCCCTATAGCAGTGACAT
>CASHTC010001123.1:57500-61460 GCA_949357725.1 Hyperoplus immaculatus
TACCATCAGTTGATATGTGTCTCACTGCCCTAGCCGCTCTATGGAGGTAATACATCTTAATACCGTTTAATAAATGTATGCAAGAGTTATCTAGGGACCACATTAGTGTTAACATTGCTTCAATTTAACATGGTTAGACCTTCCCCCACTGTGTATCATATGCATACTAGAGCCAGCCACACACACACACACACACACACACGGAGAGAGAAACACACACACACACACACGGAGAAATATACACACAATCTCACACACACACACACACACACACACTAAGCATTGATCATGGTTATGTTATATAAATGATGTGTTCAGTGTCTATCAGGAATATCTTTACTGTGGTGCTCACGAGAATCCCTCAATAATTAAGAGACCACTCCAAATATTCAGTGTCTCTCGTTTTACTCTTTAGAGGCATATGTTTGAGTAGAATGAACATTTTGGTTTTATAATATAAACTACTGACAACATTTCTACCAAATTCACAATAAAAATATTGCCATTAAAGAGCATTTCCATTAAGTAATATAGAGATGGGCTGTATACAGCTCTTTTCCCTGGTTTTTCACAGACTCAAAGCGCTTTACATTGTTTTATACACATTCACCCATTCACACACACACATTCATTCATTCATACACCGATAGCAGCAGCAGCTACCACGCAGGGTGGGATTCAGTCCTGGATCGGATACACTCTACCTCCATGTGCGCCCGACATGCTCTTGTGCAATTTAAAGTAGTTCATTGTATCCACATATCTAAAACTAAACTAGCTCGTATGTTCCCCGATGTAGACCCGACCTGTGATAGCTGTAAGAGCGCACCGGCATCACTCTTTCACATGTACTGGTTGTGTCCCACCTTGACTGAGTTCTGGACATCAGTTTTTCAAACAATTTCTGAAGTAATTCAGCATCAAATTGAGCCGAACCCTTTCACTGCAATTTTTGGCATCGCTCCCAATTCAGGCTTGCCTACAGTGAAGCTGAAGGTACTGGCCTTCACCTCTTTACTTGCTCGTAGGGCTATCCTACTCAAGTGGAAAGACCCTGCTCCTCCTTCCCACTCACATTGGATTAGAGACATTATGTCATGTATGAATCTGGAGAATTTTTTTTTTTGCACTACCCAGGGATCTGAGACTAAATTTCATAAAATATGGCGCCCCTTCTTAGACTACTTTAAGAAACCGACCACAATTTATTTATTTTTATTTATTTTAATGTTTATTTGACAGGGACAATACATACAACATTGCCACAAAAAATGTGATGCATATAAGACGTCTAGCTTCAGCTAATTTGCAGTCTTTGTCCCTGGGTCAGGCTTTGAAATACAATCAAAGACACTAAATACAATAAATGCAGTGATAGAGATACAGTGAATAATACAATTAATAGGTAACATGAGTCAATACACACAGCTGGAGTTATACATTTCAGATTAAAACACAATTAAATTTAGCATTAAACATTAGTAAAGTGCTCTATTAAAATAACCTGAGAGACGTCAATGTTCACATTTCTGCTGCTGCTTGAGCCACTGTTTAACTGGGTGGGGTATGGGTGTGAGGGTGGGGTATGGGTGGGTATGGGTGGGGTATGGGTGGGACATGGGTGGGGTATGGGTGGGGTATGGGTGTGAGGGTGGGGTATGGGTGGGGTATGGGTGTGAGGGTGGGACATGGGTGTGAGGGTGGGACATGGGTGTGAGGGTGGGGTATGGGTGGGGTATGGGTGGGGTATGGGTGTGAGGGTGGGGCATGGGTGGGGTATGGGTGGGGTATGGGTGTGAGTGTGGGGTATGGGTGGGGTATGGGTGGGGTATGGGTGGGATATGGGTGTGAGGGTGGGGTATGGGTGGGGTATGGGTGGGGTATGGGTGGGGTATGGGTGGGACATGGGTGGGGTATGGGTGGGGTATGGGTGGGGTATGGGTGGGATATGGGTGGGGTATGGGTGTGAGGGTGGGGTATGGGTGGGACATGGGTGGGGTATGGGTGGGGTATGGGTGGGACATGGGTGGGGTATGGGTGGGACATGGGTGGGGTATGGGTGGGGTATGGGGGGGTATGGGTGGGGTATGGGTGGGGTATGGGTGTGAGGGTGGGGTATGGGTGGGGTATGGGTGTGAGGGTGGGGTATGGGTGGGGTATGGGTGGGGTATGGGTGGGGTATGGGTGGGGTATGGGTGTGAGGGTGGGGTATGGGTGGGGTATGGGTGGGGTATGGGTGTGAGGGTGGGGTATGGGTGGGGTATGTTCGGGGGAAAGGGGAAACAAGTTGTAATCCATTGCACTGCAGTTGCTTTGCTACTTTGCAATTTAATAAAAAAACCTTTAAAGAGAGAAAGCTTCCTGAAAAGTATTTGTTTCACTGTTGTTGTTGTTTACAGCTAGCCTGGCACCTTTCGCTCAATTGTCACTGTAGATCTGGGCCTGCGGTATATTCAAGGGTTTTTCTCGGCCAGATTTTTGGCAATGACGTTGAGGTCGTGCGCCAGTTTCAGTTGTAGTCAGAAGCCGGCGCATCATGACATACGTCACGACCAAACGTTATGCGATTGGTTGGCAGATCCAGAGTGGCACTGGGCAGATCCAACAGTTTTAAACTTCAACAGACACCCGCCTTCAAGTGAGTTAACGTTTGTCAATTGAGCAATCCCAGACCTTCTGTACAAATGAAATGAAGTACGATGGTCTGGTGGGACCAGGCTAAATGAAGTACGATGGTCTGGTAGGACCAGGCTAAATGAAGTACGATGGTCTGGTAGCACCAGGCTAAATGAAGTACGATGGTCTGGTGGGACCAGGCTAAATGAAGTACGATGGTCTGGTGGGACCAGGCTAAATGAAGTACGATGGTCTGGTAGGACCAGGCTAAATGAAGTACGATGGTCTGGTAGGACCAGGCTAAATGAAGGACGATGGTCTGGTAGGACCAGGCTAAATGAAGTACGATGGTCTGGTAGGACCAGGCTAAATGAAGGACGATGGTCTGGTAGGACCAGGCTAAATGAAGTACGATGGTCTGGTAGGACCAGGCTAAATGAAGTACGATGGTCTGGTAGCACCAGGCTAAATGAAGTACGATGGTCTGGTAGGACCAGGCTAAATGAAGTACGATGGTCTGGTAGCACCAGGCTAAATGAAGTACGATGGTCTGGTAGGACCAGGCTAAATGAAGTACGATAGTCTGGTAGGACCAGGCTAAATGAAGTACGATGGTCTGGTAGGACCAGGCTAAATGAAGTACGATGGTCTGGTAGGACCAGGCTAAATGAAGTACGATGGTCTGGTAGCACCAGGCTAAATGAAGTACGATGGTCTGGTAGCACCAGGCTAAATGAAGTACGATGGTCTGGTAGGACCAGGCTAAATGAAGTACGATGGTCTGGTGGGACCAGGCTAAATGAAGTACGATGGTCTGGTAGCACCAGGCTAAATGAAGTACGATGGTCTGGTAGGACCAGGCTAAATGAAGTACGATGGTCTGGTAGCACCAGGCTAAATTAAGTACGATGGTCTGGTAGGACCAGGCTAAATGAAGTACGATGGTCTGGTAGGACCAGGCTAAATGAAGTACGATGGTCTGGTAGGACCAGGCTAAATGAAGTACGATGGTCTGGTAGGACCAGGCTAAATGAAGTACGATGGTCTGGTAGCACCAGGCTAAATGAAGTACGATGGTCAGGTAGGACCAGGCTAAATGAAGTACGATGGTCTGGTGGGACCAGGCTAAATGAAGTACGATGGTCTGGTAGGACCAGGCTAAATGAAGTACGATGGTCTGGTAGGACCAGGCTAAATGAAGTACGATGGTCTGGTAGGACCAGGCTAAATGAAGTACGATGGTCTGGTAGGACCAGGCTAAATGAAGTACGATGGTCTGGTAGCACCAGGCTAAATGAAGTACGATGGTCTGGTAGGACCAGGCTAAATGAAGTACGATGGTCT
>CASHTC010001124.1:32500-36258 GCA_949357725.1 Hyperoplus immaculatus
TGACAAAGGGCTGTCAGGCTATCAGCTACACACACACACACACACACACACACACACACACACACACACACACACACACACACACACACACACACACACACACACACACAGGCTATCAACTTCTGCCGAGAACGTATGTCTAAAGGCTCACCGGGCGCGACGCGAATAAACGGCCCAAAAAAGCGAATAATTTGGAATGTGAATTTCTACGCGTCTCACTATCAGAAGAGACGTCCTAGAAAAATCAAAGTCTGTTGAGTGTGTGTGTGTGTGTGTGTGTGTGTGCGTGCGTGTGTGTGTGTGTGTGTGTGTGCGCGCGCGTGTGTGTGTGAACAAACATATTGGCGACAGGCATGGACCTGTTATGACTACACAGATAAAAATGCTGGGTTATTTTACCAACCCAACTGCTGAGTTAAAGCTGTTGGGTCAAAGGTTGGGTAGTTTTGACACAGCATTGGGTTATAAATCATAACCCAGCACATTGGGTTGAAGTGCCCGCGAAAATAATGTTCGGTCTGACCCAACATTGGGTTAGACCTGACTGGTGACCCAGCGCATTGGGTTGAAGTGACCGCGAAAATAAGGCTCAACATTCTTTGTGGTCAGCCATTCCTATGAGGAGGACGACTGGACCTGACCGGACCTCCAACTTCTCGCCACTTGACTTGGACTAAATTAAATTAAAAACGGTAAGTTCACAAAACTGAACCTAGATATGTACATTGTGTGTAACTAATAAAGCCTGTAGCTTTCTAGCCTTTAAGCTGGCTTGCCAACTTCCCTGTTACATCTCTGGCTAACGTTTTTCTAGCTGTTTAATGACTCTTTATGTGGTTTGTAACTTAGTATTTTGATTATTTCACGGGAGGAAAGGGCTAGTAAGAGGTGGGCTTGCTGCTGTGGTCGGTTTTCACGGTGTTAATGTAACATTATATTATTTATTTTACCCACCGGGAGGACATTCATTTCGCCATATAAGGGCTGACAGTTGAGCTAACGGTTAGTGGCTAACGGCTGCTCCAGTGGATCTTAACTGTCAGTCCTTACGACGGCAAAGTCACAGCCAACAGCTCCTTCTTGTTCCATTACGTTCATAGACGGTGTAAAACTACTCTCAGACATATTAAAGTTGATTCACCCTTAACAAATGCTTAAAAATACTGTGATCGCGATCGCTAGCAAGCTAGCTATTGTTACGTTGCCTCAACGGTTTTCTGTCACTAATGTACTTCAAAATAAAAGTCAGTTGGTGTACCGTGAACTGACTGGTGACCAGTGTAAATGCTTTTATTGTGAAACTAGGAAATGCTTCGTTTGCATTATTAGCTACGATTAGCAGTACCTTTACACAGCTACAGAGAGTGTTTTCATGTCTCTCTCTCTACCGGAGGATTATCTGCACTTTCACTACTGTAAAGTAAGCAATGCCACCGTACTCTGTTACAAGAATACAGGATTTAATTAAATTATTTGGCCAGAGCGATAAGATCTGCTTTGTGCATTTGTCAGTTGTTGTTATGCTCTGAAAGCTAGCATAAACTTCAGTGGCTCAGACTAGTGACATTTCTATTTATTCCATTTATTAGTGTTATTTATTTTCTAGCATTGAGAGCATGTCAGTATTTGAGTGTCACTCATTTCACTATCTGTTAGAATAATAATTAAGGTGGACCTCTGCTGATTCTTTTATTTTTTTAAAGCCTACATGACAAAAGTTATTTCCTCATTTTTGTTTTGTTTTCCCTACTCTACAGAAAATGTACTGAACCTTAACGCCCATTACAACCCTACTAGTGGGACATTGGCCCATTGCAACAATCCATATGTGCACAGTAATGAACTAATACTGTATTTCTGTTCATTTCTTAAAGATGATGAGTTTGTGGAGGAGAAATTCAGAGAATGGAGCCTAGCTGATTTGGTCCCTGCATCTGAAGGTATGTAAATTAACAACATGTTTGGGGAAAATATATTATTGCTGATATTTGAATGATATTGTTATTGCAACACTATTTGCTGTTTCATGTGTTTTTAGGATGGAGATGTTGGTTCATCATCCATCAACACTAATAATGGCACTCAGAATCTATTGACTTTGAATCAAATATTTGTTTGTGTCTTACATTGTTTTGCCTTTTTTTCTTTTACGTTGCAGATTTCACAGGATTTCTCCCTGTTACATCCTGAAGCTACTGGGAGACTTACAGAGACCTGGAACCCAAAATAAGTTCCCTGGCAAAGAAGGAGAAGACAGCTGACTTCAACATTATAGCAGGTATTCATTCACAAATACTAACAGTGGTTATTTTGGTTTTGGAGCTGTTTTGAAAGATATCTGACAGATATTTTAATCTTACAGAGAAACAAGGTGATGCTGCTCCCAACTACAAGGTCAGAAAGAAAGTGTTCCTCCCCAGCAGCCTGGAGGTTCGAAAGGCCCATAGATATCCAGCCTGTGAGTAACACATTCAGTTTTTAGAATCTATTGCAATTTTTCAGAACAACTTGGTAGAAAATGGAAAATAATATTCATAATTATTAGGGTTGCAGCGGTGTGGACATTTTCATACCGAGTAATACATGTGCGACAACACCGGTGTTACCGGTACCACCACCAGACAGTCTCTTACATTTTTTTTTTCTCCAAAATAAATGAATATGATTAGGCTTCACCGCAGATTTCAAGAGAAGACACCCGTCGGCTCTGTAGAGCACTTACTTTGATCTTAAACATTAGATCGTGCCATTTATTTTTGAACAAAACAAATGCTTAGTGTTGTCATTAACTGTTGTCGTGCACTTTGAGGTGTGTCCGTGTCGCAACGTAATTTTACCGGGGCTTCAGCTCCGAATGTTTTGAGTGTAGCTACGACCGATATATTTGTGGCGTAATGTCCACTGGGGACGTAACATGTCCCCCCCACTTTACAATTTGTTTATTATTTTTTCATGGCAAGCTGTCATCGGCACGGAGCAGCAGCACACAGACAGCCTGCCTCTGTGTATGCGCTCGGGTGTGTGTTTGTGTGTTACCTCCCGTTGCTGAATCTTCAACAGTTAGCAGACTGCCTCGTTTAGCCTACGTTTTCAGGTTCCCTAGTATAAGGGTTTCATCCAAAATATTGCCAAATAGGGGCGTTTATTTTCGACTTTGAAGCAAACTCCTCCGCCATGGTCTTGTTGGTAAACTCTCCTCTCTCTACGGGAGACTCTGCTGCTGTGACGCAGCTCTGCGCTCAGATTCATTGTTTTCTAAGTAGCCTTATTATAACTAAGAATGTATAGCCTCAGACATACTTGTTATTTATTTATCCTAATGAACTGGCACTGTCACGCAAAATTTAACCAATTGGCTTTCATGTCTAAACAAAAAAAAATTAAATAGGAATAAGCCTAGGCTACTCGGTGTTGCCGGTGGGCAAGTGATGTAATCGGTGTGAGCCTCAACACCGAGTGACACCGGTAACACCGACTAACGCAGCAACCCTAATACGTTTGAATTAGTTTTGATGTCTCACCACTAGAATATGCTACAATTAAACTTGCCTGTTTTAACATCTTTGTATAATTTGTGTTATTAATTTATTTTTCCCTTTTGCTTTAACTTTCAGGTTGGAACTAACGCGGTGGACTACGCTGGCAAACTGCTGTTGACAGACACATCTGACGTGCATCTAGTGATAATAACAGATCAGCGCCGGAACAACACACTCAGTTTCCTCCACTACATCATATTTGCCCCGTTAGGTTTTAGC
>CASHTC010001125.1:0-5000 GCA_949357725.1 Hyperoplus immaculatus
TAACCCTCGCATGGCTACTGTTAACCCTCGCATGGCTACTGCTGCTGCTAACCCTCGCATGGCTGCTGCTAACCCTCGCATGGCTGCTGCTGCTAACCCTCGC
Organism: Hyperoplus immaculatus; assembly: GCA_949357725.1. NCBI lineage: Eukaryota > Metazoa > Chordata > Actinopteri > Uranoscopiformes > Ammodytidae > Hyperoplus > Hyperoplus immaculatus. The sequence continues at coordinate 104 of CASHTC010001125.1, forward strand.
ATGGCTACTGTTAACCCTCGCATGGCTGCTGCTGCTGCTAACCCTCGCATGGCTGCTGCTAACCCTCGCATGGCTACTGCTAACCCTCGCATGGCTGCTGCTAACCCTCGCATGGCTACTGCTAACCCTCGCATGGCTGCTGTTAACCCTCGCATGGCTACTGTTAACCTCGCATGGCTACTGTTAACCTCGCATGGCTACTGTTAACCCTCGCATGGCTGCTGTTAACCCTCGCATGGCTACTGTTAACCCTCGCATGGCTACTGTTAACCCTCGCATGGCTGCTGTTAACCCTCGCATGGCTACTGCTGTTAACCCTCGCATGGCTACTGTTAACCCTCGCATGGCTACTGTTAACCCTCGCATGGCTGCTGTTAACCCTCGCATGGCTACTGCTGTTAACCCTCGCATGGCTGCTGTTAACCCTCGCATGGCTACTGTTAACCCTCGCATGGCTGCTGCTAACCCTCGCATGGCTGCTGTTAACCCTCGCATGGCTGCTGTTAACCCTCGCATGGCTGCTGTTAACCCTCGCATGGCTACTGCTGCTGTTAACCCTCGCATGGCTGCTGTTAACCCTCGCATGGCTACTGTTAACCCTCGCATGGCTGCTGTTAACCCTCGCATGGCTGCTGTTAACCCTCGCATGGCTGCTGCTGCTGTTAACCCTCGCATGGCTACTGTTAACCCTCGCATGGCTGCTGTTAACCCTCGCATGGCTACTGTTAACCCTCGCATGGCTGCTGTTAACCCTCGCATGGCTGCTGCTAACCCTCGCATGGCTGCTGTTAACCCTCGCATGGCTACTGCTAACCCTCGCATGGCTGCTGTTAACCCTCGCATGGCTGCTGTTAACCCTCGCATGGCTACTGCTAACCCTCGCATGGCTACTGTTAACCCTCGCATGGCTGCTGTTAACCCTCGCATGGCTACTGTTAACCCTCGCATGGCTACTGCTGCTGTTAACCCTCGCATGGCTACTGTTAACCCTCGCATGGCTACTGTTAACCCTCGCATGGCTACTGTTAACCCTCGCATGGCTGCTGTTAACCCTCGCATGGCTACTGCTGCTGTTAACCCTCGCATGGCTACTGTTAACCCTCGCATGGCTACTGTTAACCCTCGCATGGCTGCTGTTAACCCTCGCATGGCTACTGCTGCTGTTAACCCTCGCATGGCTGCTGTTAACCCTCGCATGGCTACTGTTAACCCTCGCATGGCTGCTGTTAACCCTCGCATGGCTACTACTGCTGTTAACCCTCGCATGGCTACTGCTGTTAACCCTCGCATGGCTGCTGTTAACCCTCGCATGGCTACTGTTAACCCTCGCATGGCTACTGTTAACCCTCGCATGGCTACTGCTAACCCTCGCATGGCTACTGCTGCTGTTAACCCTCGCATGGCTACTGCTGCTGTTAACCCTCGCATGGCTACTGCTGCTGTTAACCTCGCATGGCTGCTGTTAACCCTCGCATGGCTACTGTTAACCCTCGCATGGCTACTGCTACTGTTAACCCTCGCATGGCTACTGTTAACCCTCGCATGGCTACTGCTAACCCTCGCATGGCTACTGCTGCTGTTAACCCTCGCATGGCTACTGCTGCTGCTAACCCTCGCATGGCTACTGCTGCTGCTAACCCTCGCATGGCTGCTGCTAACCCTCGCATGGCTACTGTTAACCCTCGCATGGCTGCTGCTAACCCTCGCATGGCTACTGCTGTTAACCCTCGCATGGCTACTGCTGTTAACCCTCGCATGGCTACTGTTAACCCTCGCATGGCTACTGCTGCTAACCCTCGCATGGCTACTGTTAACCCTCGCATGGCTACTGCTGTTAACCCTCGCATGGCTACTGTTAACCCTCGCATGGCTGCTGCTAACCCTCGCATGGCTACTGCTGTTAACCCTCGCATGGCTGCTGTTAACCCTCGCATGGCTACTGCTGCTAACCCTCGCATGGCTACTGCTGCTAACCCTCGCATGGCTACTGCTGTTAACCCTCGCATGGCTACTGTTAACCCTCGCATGGCTACTGCTGCTGCTAACCCTCGCATGGCTACTGCTGCTGCTAACCCTCGCATGGCTACTGTTAACCCTCGCATGGCTACTGCTGCTGTTAACCCTCGCATGGCTACTGCTGCTGTTAACCCTCGCATGGCTACTGCTGCTGTTAACCCTCGCATGGCTGCTGTTAACCCTCGCATGGCTACTGTTAACCCTCGCATGGCTACTACTGCTGCTAACCCTCGCATGGCTACTACTGCTGCTGTTAACCCTCGCATGGCTACTACTGCTGCTAACCCTCGCATGGCTACTGCTGCTGTTAACCCTCGCATGGCTACTGCTGCTGTTAACCCTCGCATGGCTACTGCTGCTGCTAACCCTCGCATGGCTACTGCCGCTGTTAACCCTCGCATGGCTACTGTTAACCCTCGCATGGCTACTGTTAACCCTCGCATGGCTACTGCTGCTGTTAACCCTCGCATGGCTACTGCTGCTGCTAACCCTCGCATGGCTACTGCTGCTGCTAACCCTCGCATGGCTACTGTTAACCCTCGCATGGCTACTGCCGCTGTTAACCCTCGCATGGCTACTGCTAACCCTCGCATGGCTACTGCTGCTGTTAACCCTCGCATGGCTGCTGTTAACCCTCGCATGGCTACTGTTAACCTCGCATGGCTACTGTTAACCCTCGCATGGCTGCTGTTAACCCTCGCATGGCTACTGTTAACCCTCGCATGGCTGCTGTTAACCCTCGCATGGCTACTGCTGTTAACCCTCGCATGGCTGCTGTTAACCCTCGCATGGCTACTGTTAACCCTCGCATGGCTACTGTTAACCCTCGCATGGCTGCTGTTAACCCTCGCATGGCTACTGCTGTTAACCCTCGCATGGCTGCTGTTAACCCTCGCATGGCTACTGTTAACCCTCGCATGGCTGCTGCTAACCCTCGCATGGCTGCTGTTAACCCTCGCATGGCTGCTGTTAACCCTCGCATGGCTGCTGTTAACCCTCGCATGGCTACTGCTGCTGTTAACCCTCGCATGGCTGCTGTTAACCCTCGCATGGCTACTGTTAACCCTCGCATGGCTGCTGTTAACCCTCGCATGGCTGCTGTTAACCCTCGCATGGCTGCTGCTGCTGTTAACCCTCGCATGGCTACTGTTAACCCTCGCATGGCTGCTGTTAACCCTCGCATGGCTACTGTTAACCCTCGCATGGCTGCTGTTAACCCTCGCATGGCTGCTGCTAACCCTCGCATGGCTGCTGTTAACCCTCGCATGGCTACTGCTAACCCTCGCATGGCTGCTGTTAACCCTCGCATGGCTGCTGTTAACCCTCGCATGGCTACTGCTAACCCTCGCATGGCTACTGTTAACCCTCGCATGGCTGCTGTTAACCCTCGCATGGCTACTGTTAACCCTCGCATGGCTACTGCTGCTGTTAACCCTCGCATGGCTACTGTTAACCCTCGCATGGCTACTGTTAACCCTCGCATGGCTACTGTTAACCCTCGCATGGCTGCTGTTAACCCTCGCATGGCTACTGCTGCTGTTAACCCTCGCATGGCTACTGTTAACCCTCGCATGGCTACTGTTAACCCTCGCATGGCTGCTGTTAACCCTCGCATGGCTACTGCTGCTGTTAACCCTCGCATGGCTGCTGTTAACCCTCGCATGGCTACTGTTAACCCTCGCATGGCTGCTGTTAACCCTCGCATGGCTACTACTGCTGTTAACCCTCGCATGGCTACTGCTGTTAACCCTCGCATGGCTGCTGTTAACCCTCGCATGGCTACTGTTAACCCTCGCATGGCTACTGTTAACCCTCGCATGGCTACTGCTAACCCTCGCATGGCTACTGCTGCTGTTAACCCTCGCATGGCTACTGCTGCTGTTAACCCTCGCATGGCTACTGCTGCTGTTAACCTCGCATGGCTGCTGTTAACCCTCGCATGGCTACTGTTAACCCTCGCATGGCTACTGCTACTGTTAACCCTCGCATGGCTACTGTTAACCCTCGCATGGCTACTGCTAACCCTCGCATGGCTACTGCTGCTGTTAACCCTCGCATGGCTACTGCTGCTGTTAACCCTCGCATGGCTACTGCTGCTGTTAACCCTCGCATGGCTACTGCTGCTGTTAACCTCGCATGGCTGCTGTTAACCCTCGCATGGCTACTGTTAACCCTCGCATGGCTACTGCTAACCCTCGCATGGCTGCTGTTAACCCTCGCATGGCTGCTGCTAACCCTCGCATGGCTACTGTTAACCCTCGCATGGCTGCTGCTAACCCTCGCATGGCTACTGTTAACCCTCGCATGGCTACTGCTGCTGTTAACCCTCGCATGGCTACTGCTGCTGCTAACCCTCGCATGGCTGCTGCTGCTGTTAACCCTCGCATGGCTGCTGCTAACCCTCGCATGGCTACTGTTAACCCTCGCATGGCTGCTGCTAACCCTCGCATGGCTACTGCTGTTAACCCTCGCATGGCTACTGCTGTTAACCCTCGCATGGCTACTGTTAACCCTCGCATGGCTACTGCTGCTAACCCTCGCATGGCTACTGTTAACCCTCGCATGGCTACTGCTGTTAACCCTCGCATGGCTACTGTTAACCCTCGCATGGCTGCTGCTAACCCTCGCATGGCTACTGCTGTTAACCCTCGCATGGCTGCTGTTAACCCTCGCATGGCTACTGCTGCTAACCCTCGCATGGCTACTGCTGCTAACCCTCGCATGGCTACTGCTGTTAACCCTCGCATGGCTACTGCTGCTGCTAACCCTCGCATGGCTACTGCTGCTGCTAACCCTCGCATGGCTACTGTTAACCCTCGCATGGCTACTGCTGCTGTTAACCCTCGCATGGCTACTGCTGCTGTTAACCCTCGCATGGCTA